>BPLQ01008330.1:699-31830 GCA_021605075.1 Caerostris darwini
TTATCGTTTGTCAGGGAAGGCGAAGAAAACTGTAAGTAATGACTCCCGAATCTCGTCTGCTCTCCTGATGAATCACACCCCGGTGGAATGATAAGCAGCTCTTGTGGGCACCGCCCTCCACCCCTTTTTTGGAGGGGATGAGACCAAACTAAAATTTATGGCCCTCCGGTGTTCTGGAAGAAAAATAATTAGCTGGGCCCTTCTTCCCCTATTAGGCTGCTACGGAAGAGGACTGTTTTGTTTTATCAGGTTGGTTGGCAGCAGACGATACTTGTTTACTCGACGTCAGAGGGTGGTTTGAAAGATAAACCTGGGATAAGACTAGCTCGCATTTAGATTTATTTAGAAAGCAAGGGGAATAAATAGTTTATTGGGTTTCCTTCTGCAGTAAACAAGTTCTGATTGGAGAGCTTAGAGCCTTTGTTGGTACTAAATTAACAAATGTGGTGTTAAACAATGGTGCATAAAAGAATCTGGGTCTAAATATCACATGAGAATTTAAAAACTCTTTAGTTGGTTGTTTAATGATCTCAGTTCGAAACCCTTAAAGGAAGTCGAATTGAAAGTCTCTGAGTCGGCATTTGGCATGAAAATAATAAACCCGTAGCCTAGATACCATGGGATGACAAACAATCCAGATGTAGCCTGTTCGTTCCAATAGCTAATGGTGCAGTGTAATTGTAGTGTAGCTCACAAAAAAGTACAGCATTTTAGTAATATTATATTATGGGGAGTTGTTAGCACTCTGGCGCTCGGTACAACAGGTTTTGGGCTCGAATCCTGATGGTTCCATGGACGTTTGTAGTAGTTCGGAATCCACTTTAAATAGTAGGTTCTGGTCTGATATGACCGTAAAGAGTCACAGAAACCAAACAGACTTTTCACCCACATCTTTCTTAATCTGTAATGAGGCAACTGCGTCTCGGCACAGCGCGATATGGTGTGGTGTGGTTTAGTAATAGTAGTAGTACTAACATTATATCTATACATTTTCATGGTCCATTTCAAAGCATCCAGTAGTTTAAAGAAGCTTCAAGAATTATTTGTAAATGTATTCTTTCATTTGAACTACATCGCTTTGGGAACTCAATGAGACATCCCAAAGTCCTTTATTTACGCTGTGGATGACTGAGATGAATTCTTAGGTTGAATGTGTCTACATTGCGAATTACCCAGGAGCTGCTCTTCTGGGTACTTATTTCATATTGCATTGACATTAGGTATGGATTTAAAAAAATAGTTCTGACTTACAGTATTAAGACAGAAGCATACACTTCCCCAAACTATGGTATATATATACAGTTCAGTCACATTAATGTGACCACGTATCAAAAGCCAGAATAACCACCTTTGGCAGAGCGAACCGCCGCAAGACGTGCAGGAAGAGAGCCAATTAGGTTTCTGAAAGTGCTCACTTGGATGTTGAGCCATGCCGACTCCATTGCCGTGGCCAGCTGCGCTAGATTACGCGGTTGAGGATCCATACCGCGAACAACCCGATCGAGGTGGTCCCACATATTCTCGATTGGGTTTAAATCCGGTGAGTTCGCTGGCCAGGGTAGTTCGGTAAACTCATCCTGATGCTCTTCGAACCACGCACATGCACTGCGAGCTGCATGACACCTCGCATTGTCCTGCTGGTAGATGCCATCATTCTGCGGAAAAATAATTCGCTTGTAGGGGTGGACATGGTCCGCAAGGACAGATGCGTACTTGTGCTGATCCATCGTGCCTTCCACAATGAGGAGTGCACCCAGTGAATGCCAGGAAAACATTCCCCAAACCATAATGCTCCCTCCTCCAGCTTGGAACCTTCCGGAAATTGTTGCAGGGTGTTTGCTTTCAGACGTTTCACCCCGTATACGCCAAGGTCCATCTATCCGATGGAGCATAAATCGTGATTCATCGAAAAAGCCACCTGTCGCCACTCTGTGGACATCCAGTTTCGGTACTGGCGTGCAAATTCCAGCCTTCGTCACCGATGAACAGCAGTCAGCATTATATCTATACATTTACCATACCATAGGTGCATTAACCAGGACCCTGCTGTTGAAGCCCATGCGCAGCAACGTTCGCTGAACCGTTTTTGAAGATACATTCTTGGTAGCCCCTTGGTTCATCTGGGCGGTCAGTTGCGCAACAGTTGCACGTCTATTCGCCGGAACGCATCTTCGTAACCTTCGTTCGACTTTGTCATCTATAGCACGTGGAGTCTAATTGGTTCGGAATCCAATCCACGCTAAACTGCAAGTCCTGGTCTAATTAACCCAAAGTGTGCCCAAAATGGCCGTAGAGCGGCACACCAAACCATTAAGGTAACCTTGAATATATATTCCTTTATCATTTCCCATCTGTGTGCTATTTCTGCATACATTATTGAAAATACAATAGAATTAAAATTAAACAACAATAATGTGAAATTTTAAGAAATGCAAAATGTTTTGAATAAATAAGCGAAATAAATCAAAATTAGATGAAAACCAAGCAATACACCAATGAATATTATAGTTTATGTGTTCATTTATCAATAAACATACAATTTTAATAATTAATCAGACATTTCACTGTATCAATAAAAAATATATTTCATGATTAAAAAAAAGATTTTATTGTAACGATGACATTATCTTAAGACATCTATTTAATTATTCACAAAGTGTGTTTCCATAAAAACTTGAATACATAGTTCGTGGAATAAATGTTGCTTTTCCGAATTCTGCTTTTTTCTGTAATCTTCATCTTTATCAAACTTCTTCATAGCTTAAATGTTTTTTTTTCCTACTTACCACATTATATCAGAGAATCGAAAAGGTAAGAAGATGTTTAGAAAATAATATTAAACAGACACAATAAATTATTTAATATTATTAATTAATTCCTCTTCATTGGTGCAAAAAACCCTACTAGCAGATTTTGGGACAGGAGATCTTTTACTTTTTATTTTTTTACGGGGTAGGGTTGTCAACTCTACGCTCTAATGTCTTAGAGTCGTTATACCAGGACTTACTTTTAAAAGTAGTTTACGAACCACTACACACATCCATGGCTCCCCAGGGACAAGAAAACCTGTGGCACCGAATGCCAGAACGCTAGTCACTCTGTCATTAAGACCCGTTAGCTAATTAATATTATAAATTCATTATACTGAATAGATACATTACATAAAAAATTTATGTTACAAAATGGTAATGATACGGATGTTAAATCCGTAAAATGGGAAGTTGTTCTGTAATTGGAAATTCAAATTAGAAAGAAGGTTATTAAAAAACCCATAGACTTCCAGATACACTCCTTGTTGTTTTGGATCAAATCATCGACATTGTAGTAGCAAAGTTTGAGCCCAGTATATTAGCCAGTTGTAGTGGGTCATTTTGCACTCTCATACATAAATTTTAAGACTGAAAATATCTGATATTTATTAGCTGGAGTATGATGTTTGAAAATAGTTATTTAAAAGTTAATATGTTCTATTAGTTATTGCTTATGTACAGAACATTTAAACTGCCTTTAATTTCATGAGATAATTTACCCCTTTTACAGTGGATAGGTAGCCCACTGCATGTTGAGCAAGGTAAAGTTGCATACGAAACAGACAATATTACTCTACTTTGCCATCTTTTTAAGGATATAAGGCTCAAATTTGTGAAACCTTTAGGGATATTAAAAATAATCTATGGAAACCGTTCGACGACACCTAAGATTAGCTAGCAATTACAATAAATATCTTTCTTAGAGAAAGGAAGTTTATTAAACCTTTTCTTTTATATCTGTTGACAAATCATAAAGTACTTAATTTACAAGTAGTAAAGATGTAAAAAGAAATGTGTTAATGACCCATGGCTCCTATTTCTAAGACCTTTGATGGTATCTAGGAAAACATCTACTTAGAAGTCAAGACCTCACCTATCATTGGATAGAAATTATAATAAATATCCTTTTCAGAGAAAGTTAATTAAAATATTTGCTTTTAAAGTAGGGGATAAATAAGAAGACAACATGTAGTAAAAAGTAAAGAAAAATGCAATGTTTCATGATTTGTTGAGTATGAGTATATCTTCAGACAATAGTCTTATAAAAATGAGCATACAGTTTATATAGATTACCAAATATAAATTGATTCAAAATTTCATTTAATTTTTGCCTAGCCTTCTAGATTTGGAAATGAGTGGTTTATGTGTTTAATGATTGTATTACGATTAAATTGATAATCTAATCATTTTCCAAATGAATTATCAGTTTTCCTATTAACGACTTCTGCTGATTTTCCAAATATTGTTTAATATATAAAAAATTATGTTTCATTATATTTACTTTTAAAACTATTTAAATAATAGGATACATAATGAGTTTCAAAAATGAATTTATTTCTATCTTATTTGAATTTCTTTAATGTTTGTCGTTCAAACAACTGAATTTTATATCAAATCAATTAATTTAATTATTGGACTTGTAATAAACTGATAATCTAATCAATTACAAAATGAATCATCAGTATTTCTATAAACAACATAAAATAACTACAAAAAAATGAAAAAAATCACATTAGTAAAATTTATGCACAAAAAGTTGAAATATTTATATATTTTATATATATAAGTTCGTTATATTTTCTTTCGCATTATTTAAATAATAGGATACATAATGAATTTGAAATATGAATTCATTTTTATCCTTTTTAAATTTCCTCGATGTTTTGCTGTTCCAACAATTGAATTTTATATTCGAATCTAACTCTTATTTCAAAAGACGGAACAGACATTATCTCATCATATGTCTCCGCTTACACATACAAAACACAAAACGTCTACTTCGGAAACGATATCTCTCCATGCTTTTTCTCAATAAAAAAGTAATTTGACAGATGCGTGAATTTATAAAGACAAACCCCAACTACACTTTCGAAGAACAGTAGCGACTTATATTTAATTACTTGCACGTCTCAAACTCACGACAGCCTACATAAGGATACATGAACCCGTCTGTTGTTCCCACTTACATGTTACATCCCCTAACCCCTACCAAATCTAATTTCCTCACATCTACGTCTCAAAAAAAAATTCACTGTCTGAGTGAATTTTTCTTTCCCTCCTGAAACATGTAAATCCCGATATATTGCATTAAAATGCTCCAGCAACCCGACCCCAGCTCTCTATGAATAGGCCGCCTTTCGTAAATCCATCCCTTATTGTCTGTCGTTTTTAATTCAGGGTTGATGCGCCTCCTGTAAATCTTTTTAGGCCGACTGCCTCTGCGTAAAAAGTGATCTACAAAATGGAGTTCTTAAGCTCTTCCTGTAATTCAATTTCGTTTAAAGACACTGGAGATTTAGGAATGGTAATCTAATGGAGGATGCCTTGATTTGTGTGGTATTTGATTGCACAGCAGACTGCTGCGTTTTGTGTTTTGTCCTGATAAACATATTGCCTTTGTTGGATATATTTCTGGTATGATTTACTGGAAAAAAGTTTTACATTTTGTAATATTTAAATATGTAATACGTGTATACTTGTGTTGTCGTACTGATTTAAAAAAAAAATTATAACGCATTTTTTGAGAGCAAGTTACATATATGATTGCATGATATTTGTGATTTTATATTTCTCAGAGATTGACCTATGTTTTTTGCTGGTAATAATGATGAATGTCTTTTTGGTAAGAATTTTTATAAAAAAAGGTTTCGTAAAGGCATTTTTTAATCTTTTAAAGCGGAATTTTATTTGTATGACGCACTTAATATTTTTTTCTCTTTTTATCTTTAATCTGTTTGTACAATTTAAACCGAAAAATATCACATTTACATGAAAATACTTTTATATGTATAAAAAATTAGTTTATTGATATATGATGTTCTCTAAGAAATGTATAATGTGCGATATAGGATAATCGTTAACAAATATATAATCAAAAATAAAATATTTTTGATTATGTATTTCTTAGATATAGATATGTTGCTTTGCTGATATTAATGATAAATGTCTTTCTGGTAAGATTTCAAAAAAATAATGTTCAAAAAGTTGAAATGCAATTCGCTATATTTTCTTTTGCATGATTTAAATAATAGTATACATATTAAATTTGAAAAATAATTTTAAAAATTCTTGTTTGTAATTCCTTAATGTCGGTGATTCCATTAAGTGAATTTTATATACAAATCTGCTAGTTTAATTCTTGGATTATCATTGAACTGATAATCTAATCATTTCCAAAATGAATTATCAGTTTTTTATATTAAGGACTTTTATTGATTTTCTAAATATTTTGTATTGAACACAAAATAGTTCCAAAAAATTGTGTGCAGAATGTTGAAATATAATTTGTTATATTTTCTTTTGCATTATTTAAATAATATGATACATAATAAATTTGAAAAATGAATTCATTTATGTCCTTTTTAAATTTCCCTGATGTTTGTCATTCCAACAACTGAATTTTAAATCGAAATCTGACAAAAGACTGGACATAAATTATCTCATCATATGCCTCCAGTTACACACATACAAAACACAAAACGTCTACTTCGGAAACGATATCTCTCGATGCTTTTTCTCAATAAAAAAGTAATTTGACAGATGCTTGAATTTATAAAGACAAACCCCAACTACATTTTCGAAGAACAGTAGCGACTTAGATTTAATTACCTGCACGTCTCAAACTCACGACCGCCTACATCAAGATACATGAACCCGTCTGTCGTTCCCACTTACATGCTACATCCCCCACCCCCAACTAAATCTAATTTCCTCACCTCCCCGCCTAAAAAAAGATTCACTGTCTGAGTGAATTTTTCTTTGCCTTCTGAAACATGCAAATCCCGATATATTGCATTAAAATGCTCCAGCAACCCGACCCCAGGGCTCCTTCACTAGACAGCATTTCGTAAATCCATCCCTAATTGTCTGTCGTTTTTAATTCCAGGTTGATGCGCCTCCTGTAAATCTTTTTAGGCCCACTGCCGTTGCGTAAATAAATGATGTATAAAATGGAGTTCTTAAGCTCTTCCTGTAATTCAATTTTGTTTAAAGACACTGGAGATGGAGGAATGGTAATCTAATGGAGGATGCCTCGCTTTGTGTGGTATTTGATTGCATGGCAGCCTGTTCCGTTTTGTGTTTCGTCCTGATAAACATATTGCCTTCGATGGATATATTTCTTTTAAGACTTACCAGAAAAAAGTTTTATATTTTGTAATATTTATATATGTAATGCATATATATGAGAATCATACTAAAAATATAAAAGAAAGTTAATTCATATTTTGAGGACAATTTAAGTAGAAAGGTATTATATTTACATGAAAATACTTTTATCTGTATAACAAATTAGTTTGGTGTGATATATGATTGCATGGCTTATTTGATTTTATATTTCTTAGAGATAGACATTGCTTAGAGGCCGACATCTGCTTTTCTAATATTAACGATCAATGTCTTTCTGGTATGATTTACTAATAAACAAGTTTTACATTTTGTAATAAATTAATGCAGAAAACGTGTATTTGTTCGACGTACCTATTTTTTTAAACTTTAAAAGAAAAAACATGTTGTTTTTTGGACTATTTAAATTTAAAAATATTATATTTACATGAAAAATGCTTTAATTTGTATAGCAAATTAATTTTGTGCAATGTATGATTGTATGGAATTTTTAATTGTATATTTCTTAGGGACGTATTGCTTTACTGCTACTATTAATGAATGCATTTCCGATATGATTTACTAGAAAATGTTTTACATTTTGTATTATTTAGAAATGCAATACATATAGATTCGTACGCATGTTTTGAAAGCATTTTAAGTAGAAAGGTATCATATTCACATGAAAATGCTTTTATCTCTACAACCAATCAGTTTTGTGTGATATATGATTGTATGATATTTTTGCTTTTATCATTCTTAGAGACATATTGACAGACAGGCAAATTGCTTTGATGGTATTAATGAAAATGTATTTCTGGTATGATTTACTGGAAAATTTTTTTTAATTTTGTAATATTTATGTATGTAATGCATATATATGAAAATCACACTAATATATATATGTATATATTTTGCGTGCAATTTAAGTAGAAAGGTAAAAATATATTCACATGAAAATATTTTTACTTGAATAAAAACTAGTTTTGTATGTATTAGTTTAGTATTAATTTTTGATTTTATCTTTCTTAGAGATAGACAGGTGGCTTTGCTGGTATTAATGATAAATATATTTTGGGTATGATTTACTAGAAAAAAAGTTTTGCATTTTGCAATATTTTAATGCAGAAAACGTGTATTTGTACGATGTACCTTTTTTTCTTTTTCTTTTAAAAAAATATGTTTCTAATTTGCCCAATTTATACAGAAGAATATTATATTTACACGAAAACAATTTAATTTGTATAAGACATTGGCTTTTTGTAATATATGATTGTATGATATTTTTGATTTTATATTTCTTAGAGATAAACATGTTGCTTCGCTGATATTAAAGATAAATGTGTTTCTGGTATGATTTATAAAAAGGTTTTACATTTTGTAATATTTTAATGCAGGAAACGTGTATTTGTGCGATGTACCTAATATATTTTTTTTAAATCTTTAAAAGAAAAAATATAATTTCTTTTTGTACATTTTAAATTTAAAGTATTATATTTACGTGAAAATACTTTTATCTGTTTGTTTTTTACATAAGTAAGTACACAATCTGAGATCATCGCTTAACGTTCTTACATCATTTCTGTTATTATTGGCGTTTTCGTCTGTAATTATTTCATGCCCGAAGTAATCTGTTTTTTCTATAAATCATCTCTAAATGTTATTGCATCATTTACATCATCAATTTTCAGTTTCCATATGTAATTTTAGTTTCAATTCCTCCATTAAAAAATATCTTCATGTCCATGTTTAATTTCTGTTGTTATTAGCAATTTTAGTTAGCACGTTACACGCCTAAAATCATATCTTACATTTTTCATACGAAAAAAAAAAATTTTTTTTCTTATATAATTCAAAATATATCTCAACTATTTGACAAACACATTTTTTAATATCAATAACTACCTTTTCTTTTTGAATTCACCTGTATTTTCGGAAGATTTCTACAGTGATTCATAAATCGCAATCACAAAAAAGGCAGTACTACATTTAAATCTGTAAAAAAACTTTCTTTCAATTCTATTTGATAAAAAAAGTGCACAACATTTATTTCGATTTTACTTTCAGCACTTATCCATGCGGGCATAAAAGATCTATCTGCAGCCTGCCTGGACAATTATACAGGATTCAGGGTGTTTTACAGCCGAGGCTGAAACTCACTGGGATACGAGGAATGCTGTCTCGCGTAAAACGTTTCGGTTCTGCGTGATGTTCGTCTTCATAAAACAAATCGAAAAGGATCCTTTTCGAGGAGTAAAGATGCGTGTTCTTTTTGTTTCTACTTCTTCTTTTCGACCGTGACTGCAAAGAGCACAAAGTGAATTCTCACAGGAGGTTGTAAAACGGAAAAAAGTTATCAGCAGGAGTGGTACGTAATGTAGATTTGATCTTTAATAAGATAAAAAAAAGTGTCTGATGAGAAATTGTTGAAAAATAAAATGAATCTTAGTGGAATTAAAAATAAGATTTTTTCAACTGTAATAATATAAAAACCCATACATGTAAAATGTAATACACCACTACAAAAATCAAAAGATAAAAACAGTACAGCTGTGAAAGTCACAACAGTATTCACTGCAAGTATATTATTTTAAATTCAATGAAGCAAAAAACCAAATTACATAACAAATATTAGTAAAATTACTTATACAGAAACGCTGAAGTGTCTTATATGTTATATTTATTAATGTTTATTTATTATTAAATAAATGATACTCATTTAAAAAGAAATACAGTTTTCTGTTTATGATGTATGTTAATATTAATGTTATATCTAATAAATAATTTTACTGCCATTTCGCTTATAATAGAGATTTACCCGTGCAATAAATCTTTATAATCATCAGAAATGTAAAAAAGTAGTTAACAATGTACCGTCTGCGAGCTGATTTAGTTTTTAATTCTTTTATAATTTCAGAGAATGTTCCATTAATATGCACTTTAAGATGAACTCAAAAGAATTCCGGCGATCAAACATTTACCTCGCATTAAACTATTCAGAAATTTCCGAGCAGTTTTAAAGTTTTAGTCAAATACACCCACCCACAGACTTTAAGAGAGTCTTGGGTGAATTTATTTCTCACGGGAAAAGCGTCTGATTCCTTTGAAAGATATTAGACTGGAAAATGTGAAGGGACTTTCAATCCGCTATTCATTTGCATAGTATGGAGTTCTTTTCAAAACTCAATACCCCTCCTACATCGTGTGTCAGAAGGCAATTCAGGGAATATGTTCTATTTAAAATTTTATCAGGAATTGTGTTATTGAATTGAGTAGGAGTTATGTACATTGGAATATTAACTATTTATAAAAATGTCCAGCATATAGCAGGATATTTATATGTAATGCATTACATTTGCCTCATAAAAGAAATGTTACATTGCCGTTCATAAAAGAAACTTAAAGGCGTAGCATAATATAAAAGAAATCATGCCTTCTTGATATTTAATTAAATAAATATTCATCTTGTGATGTGGTAATAAAGTATATAGCTGACATGCTGGATGGCTCTGGCTTTAATCTGCAGGTGGCATGCGTTGTATTCATGTATTGAAGATGGATTCTTGAAGTGTTTGGTTTTGGTATGTCACTCTACTGTCTTTTTGTTCACACTTTGGGCTAATTAGATAGGGCCTATATATTTAACGTGGATTCTGAAAAACTAACAAACATCAATGGCACCTCCAAAATTTGAATCTGAAGCCCTGTGGTACCAAATAATGATTTTATAGGCATGCCGCATTCATAGTAATGGTTCCAGATATAATGTTTCAATTTTTCTGATATGCAACGAGCAAATGTCGATGCCTAACTCTAAGTCTTCCAAAAAATCATTAATTATTAATCATTGGGTTGGCCATTATTATACATAAATGTTATACTAGGTGAATCTTTTACAGCCTATAAACGAAAAAAAAACATTGTAAAATTAAAAATATATTATTCCAAACATTATTACTTCTGTAACAAACTTTACGCAAAACTTCATAATAATAACAATATTTCCCTAACTGGAATTAAGAAAATCATTAAACTAAAAAATTTATTTCTATTTCTGAAGAAAAAAAAATAGAATAGTAAGTGCTGTATATCTTTTAGAGTGTCAAGATTTGGACCTTGTTTGTGATTGCTGCTTTCAAATATTTAATTGATGAATAATGTGGATCTTACATCGATAGTCATTTTAGTAAAATTGCATTTTACTGCAAACCTAAAATCATGTATTATATTTTTCAAATAAAAAAGTGGATTCTTCTTAAATAATTTAAATTTTATCTCAGCTCTATTTGACAAACACATTTTTCGATGTAGATAACTAAAATGTTTTAAATTCCCTTCAAAGATTTTTTCAGTGATTCATAAGTCGTAATCTCAAAAAGACTAGATAGAAATCAGTAAAAACTTTCTTTCAATTCAATTTCATAAAAAAAATAGCTGTCTACAACATTTATTTCGCTTTTACTTTCGGCACTTATACATGCAGGCATAAAAGATCCATCTGCAGATCACCTGGACAGGTATACAGGATTCACGGTGTTTTACAGCCGAGGCTGAAAGACACTAGGAATGTGGAATGCTGTCTCGCGTAAAATGTTTCGGTTCTGCGTGATGTTCGTCTTCATAAAACAACTTAAAAAGGATCCTCTTCGAGGAGTAAAGATGGATGGTTTTTTGTCTTGCTTCTTCCTCTTTTCAACACTGACTGCGAAGAGCGCAAAGTGAATTCTCACAGGAGGTTGTAAAACAGAAGAAAGATATCAACAGGAGTGGTACGTGATGTAGATTTGATCTTTAATAAGATAAAAAAAGTGTCTGATGAGAAATTGCTCAAGAATAAAATGAATCTTAGTGGAATAAAAAATAAGATTTTTTCAACTGTAATAATATAAAAACACATACATATAAAATGTAATACACCACTACAAAAATCAAAAGATAAAAACAGTACTGCTGTAAAAGTCACAACAGTATTCATTACAAGTAACCTATTTTAAATTCAATGAAGCAGAAACCAAATTGCATTTCAAATATTTAATAAAATTATTTATACAGAAACACTGAAGTGTCTTATATTCAGACGCTTGAAAAAAGAAAATTTATAATTATTAACATTTATAATGTTTATTAATGTTTATTTATTATTAAATAAATGATTTTCATTTAAAAAGAAATACAGTTTTCTGTTTACTATGTATGTTAATATTAATGTTATATCTAATAATCAATTTAACTGGAATTTCGCTTATAATAGAGATTTATCCGTGCAATAAATCTTTATAATCATCAGAAATGTAAAAAAGTAGTTAACAATGTACCATCTGCGAGCTGAATTAGTTTTTAATTTTTTTACAATTTCAGAGAATGTTACGTTAATATGCACTTTAAGATGAACTCAAAAGAATTTCGGCGATCAAACATTTACCTGGCATTAAACTATTCAAAAATTTCCGAACAATTTTAAAAGTTTTAGTCAAATGCACCCACCCACAGACTTTAAAAGAGAGTCTTGGGTGAATTTATTTCTCACGGGAAAAGCATCTGATTCCTTTGAAAGATATTAGACCGGAAAATGTGAAGGGACTTTCAATCCGCCATTCATTTGCATAGTAGGGATTTCTTTTCATAATTCAATATTCCACCTACATCGTGTGTCAGAATGCAATTCAGGGAATACGGTCTATTTAAAATTTTATTAGGAATTGTGTGATTGAATTGAGTAGGAAATATGTACATTGGAATATTAACTATTTATAAAAATGTCGAGGATATAGCAGCATATTTATGTGTATTTGATTTATTACATATGCATTTACGTTACATAGCCATTCATAAAAGAAACGTAAAAGCGTAGCATGATATAAAAGAAATCATTCCTGATTTATCAATAGACCAGCACCATAAAACTTCCAATAAATTACTCACACGTAATTATTTGTCCTCAATCTTTGGTATTAAATTAAATAAACATCCATCTTATGATGTGGTAATAAAGTATAGAGCTGACATGCTGGAATGCTCTTTTTCGAATCAGCAGGTGGCATGCGTTGTATCCATGTATTAAAGAGGATTGTTAAGATGGAAAAAAGTTGAGCATATAACAGTATATTTATGTATAATGTCTGATGCGTTATATTTGCAGCTACGTTACATTACGTTATTACACTTCATTACACTGATTGTTGTTGAAACTTTTAGTTTGGATTTCCGCTCTGGTTCGAATCTGCAGGTGGCATCTATGTATTAAAGATGGATTATTGAAGCTTTTAGTTTCGTTTGGTTTGGTCGCTCTATTGTGATTTAGTGCACACTTTGGGCTAATTAGATAGGGACCTACAGTTTAACATTGGAGCCACTAAGAAACATCCATGACACTTCCACAATTTAAACCTGATGCACTGTGGTACCAAATCAAGCTTTTATAAGTATCTCCAATTAATAGTAAAGGTTCCAGATAGATTTTTTTCAATTTTTCTATTATGAAACAAGCAAATGTCGATGCTTAACTCTAAGAATTTCAAGAAATCATTATTCTGCTTTCATTTACCGACATTGGGTTTTGACTTATTATACATAAATGCTATACAAGGTGAATCTTTTCCAGCCTATAAATAAAATAAAAAAAAAACATTGTAAAATTTCAAATATATTATTCCCCACATTATTAATTTTGTAACAAACTTTCTACAAAACACCACTATAACAACAATACTTCCCTAACTGGAATGAAGAAAATCATTCAAATAAAGAAAGTATTTCTATTTCTGAAGGTAAAAAATAGAGTAGTAAGATTAGTAAGTGTCGTATATCTTTTAAAAAGTCAAGATTTGGACCTTGTTGGTGATTGCTGCTTTCAAATGTTTACTTGATGAATAATGTGGACATTGCCTTACACCGTTAGTCATTTTAGTAAAAAAGATGGCGCCTGCAATTTACTGCAAGCCTAAAATTGCATCTTATATTTTTGAAAAAAAAAGTGGATTCTTCTAAAATAATACGAAAAATACCTCAACTCTATTTGACAAACACATTTTTCGATATAGATAACTAAAATTTTTTAAATTTCCTACAAAGATTTCTTCAGTGATTCATAAATCGCAATCTCAAAAAGACAGTAATAGATAGAAACCAGTAAAAACTTTCTTTCAATTTAATTTCATAAAAAAAAATAGCTGTGCACAACTTTTATTTCCCTTTTACTTTCGGCCCTTATGCATGCAGGCATAAAATAACCATCTGCAGATCACCTGAACAGGCATATAGGATCCATGGTGTTTTACAGCCAAGGCTGGAAGAGACTGGGGACGTGGAATGCTGTGTCGCGTAAAAACGTTTCTGTTCCGCGTGATTTTCGTGTTCATAAGACAAAATGAAAAGGATCCTTTCCGAGGAGTAAACATGGATGATTTTTTTTTCTTTCTTCCTTCCTCTTTTCAACCTCGACGGCGAAGACCACAAAGTGAATTCTCACAGAAGGTTGTAAAATGGAAAAAAGATATCAGCAGGAGTGGTACGTGATGTAGATTCGATCTTTAATAAGATAAAAAAAGTGTCTGATGAGAAACTGTTGAAAACTAAAATGAATCTTTGTGGAATCAAAAATAAGATTTTTTCAACTGTAATAATATAAAAACACATACATATATATGTAATACACCACTACTAAATTCAAAAGATAAAAACAGTACAGCTGTAAAAGTCACAAAAGTATTCATTACAAGTAAATTATTTTAAATTCAATGACGCAAAAACCAAATTGAATAACAAATACTTAATAAAATTATTTATACAGAAACGCCGAAGTGTCTTATATTCAGACGCCTAAAAAAAGAAAATTTATAATTATTAATATTTATAATGTTTATTTATTATAAAATAAATGATTTTCATTTAAAAAGAAATACAGTTTTCTGTTTACGATGTACGTTAATATTAATGTTATATCTAATAATCAATTTAACTGGCATTTCGCTTATAATAGTGATTTACCCGTGCAATAAATCTTTATAATCGTCAGAAATGTAAAAAAGTAGTTAACAATGTACCTTTTGCGAGCTGAATCAGTTTTTAATTCTTTTACAATTTCAGAGAACGTTACATTAATATGCACATTAAGATGAACTCAAAAGAATTTCAGCGATCAATCATTTACCTGGCATTAAACTATTAAAAAATTTCCGAACAGTTTTAAAGTTTTAGTCAAATGCACACCCACATACTTTAAAAGAGAGTCTTGGGTGATTTTATTTCTCACGGGAAAAGCATCTGATTACTTTGAACGATATTACATAGGGAAATGTGAAGGGACCTTCAATCCGCTATTCGTTTGCATAGTATGGATTTCTTTTCAAAATTCAATATCCGTCCTACATCGTGTGTCAGAAAGCAATTCCGGGAATAGGTTCCATTTAAAATTTTATTAGGAATTGTATTAGTGAATTGAGTAGGAATTATGTACATTGGAATATTAACTATTTATGAAAATGCTGAGGATATAGCAACATATTTATGTGCAATATTTGATGTAATACATACGCATTTATGTTACATAGCCATTCATAAAAGAAACGTAAAAGCATAGCATGATATAAAAGAAATCATTCCTTCTTTATCAATAGATCAGCACCATAAAATTTCCAATAAATTACTCACACGTAATTATTCATCTCAATCTTTGATATTTAATTAAATAAACATTCATCTTGTGATGTGGTAATAAAGTATAGAGCTGACATGCTGGAATGCTCTTGTTCGAATCAGCAGGTGGCATGCGTTGTATCCATGTATTAAAGAGGGTTGATAAGATGGAAAAAAGTCGAACATATAACAGGATATTTATGTGTAATGTCTGATGCGTAACATTTTCAGCTACGTTACATTACGTTATTACACTAAGTTACACTGATTGTTGTTGAAACTTTTAGTTTGGATTTATTGAAGCTTTTAGTTTGGTTTGGGTTTTTTGGTCTATTGTGATTTTGTGCGCACTTTGGGCTAATTATATAGGGACCTACAGTTTAACGTTGATTTGGAGATACTAACAAACATCCATGACACCTCCAAAATTGGAACCTGAGGCGCTGGCATCTCGGCATTATAAGCATCTCGCATTCATAGTAAAGGTTCCAGATGGAATTTTTTCAATTTTTCTATTATGAAACAAGCAAATGCCGATGTCTAACTCATTATTCTGCTTTCATTTACCGACATTGGGTTGTGTCTTATTATACATAAATGTTACATTAGGTGAATATTTTACAGCATATAAACAAAACAAAAAAAACACACTGTAAAATTTCAAATATATTATTCCCCACATTGTCACTTCTGTGACAAACTTTCTACAAAATTCCACAATAACATCAATATTTCCATAACTGGAATTAAGTGAATCATTAAAAAAAAAAATATATATTTATATTTCTGAAGAATAAAAATTAGAGTAGTAAGAGTAGTGAGTGCTGTATATCTTTTAGAAAGTCAAGATTTGGAGCTTTTTGGTGATTGCTGCTTTCAAATGTTTACTTGATGAGTAATGTGGACATTGCCTTACACCGATAGTCATTTTAGTAAAAAAGATTGCGCCTGCAATTTACTGCAAGCCTAAAATTGTATCTTATATTTTTGAAATAAAAAAGTGGATTCTTCTTAAATAATACAAAAATGATCTCAACTCTATTTGTTAAACACATTTATCGATGTAGATAACTAAACTTTTTTCAATTCACTTCAAAGATTTCTTCGGTGATGTATAAATCGCAATCTCAAAAAGACAGTAATAGATTTAAATCTCTAAAAAACTTTCCTTCAATTTAATTTCATAAAAAAAACCGTGTACAACATTTATTTCGCTTTTACTTTCGGGCACTCTATCTGTAGATAACCTGGACAGGCATACAGGATCCATGGCGTTTTAAGCCGAGGCTGAAAGACAATGGGAACGTGGAATGTTGTCTCGCGTAAAACGTTTCGGTTCTGCGTGATGTTCGTCTTCATAAAACAAATTGAAAAGGATCATTTCCGAGGAGTAGAGATGAGTGTCTTTTTCTTTCTTCCTTCCTTCCTCTTTTCAACCTTGACTGCGAAGAGCGCAAAGTGAATTCTCACAGGAGGTTGTAAAATGGAAAAAAGATATCAGCAGGAGTGCTACGTGATGTAGATTTGATCTTTAAGTGTAAGTGTAAAAAAGTGTCTGCTGAGAAATTGTTGAAGAATAAAATAAATCTTAAAGGAATCAAAAATAAGTTTTTTTCAACTGTAATAATATAAAAACTCATACATATAAAATGTAATACGCCATTACAAAAATCAAAAGATAAAAACAGTACAGCTATAAAAGTCACAACAGTATTCATTACAAGTAAACTATTTTAAATTCAATGAAGCAGAAACCAAATTGCATAACAAATATTTAATAAAATTATTTATACAGAAACACGGAAGTGAAAAAAGAAAATTTATAATTATTAATATTTATAATGTTTATTTATTATTAAATAAATGATTTTCATTTAAAAAGAAATGCAGTTTTCTGTTTACGATGTATGTTAATATTAATGTTATTTCTAATAATCAATTTAACTGGCATTTCGCTTATAATAGAGATTTACCTGTGCAATAAATCTTTATAATCATCAGAAATGTAAAAAAGTAGTTAACAATGTACCATCTGCGAGCTGATTTAGTTTTTAGTTCTTTTACAATTTCAGAGAATGTTACATTAATATGAACTTTAAGATGAACTCAAAAGAATTTCAGCGATCAAACATTTACCTGGTATTAAACTATTCATAAATTTCCGAACAGTTTTAAAAGCTTTAGTCAAACGCACTCACACATAGAGAGTCTTGGGTGAATTTATTTCTCACGGGAAAGGCATCGGATTCCTTTGAAAGATATTAGACCGGAAAATGTGAAGGGACTTCCAATCCGCTATTCATTTGCATAGTATGGATTTCTTTCCAAAATTCAATTTCTTTCGTATATCGTATCTCAGGAAGCAATTCAGGGAATATGTTCTATTTAAAATTGTGTTAGGAATTTTATTATTGAATTGAGTAGGAGTTATGTACATTGGAATGTTAACTATTTATAAAAATGTCACATATATAGCAGGATACTTATGTTTAACGCATTACATTCGCCTCTACGTTACATTACCATTCATAAAAGAAACATAAAAGCATAGCATAATATAAAAGAAATCATGCCTTCTTGTACTCTAGAATTTCTAGTACTCTAAAATTTCCAATAAACTACTCCCGCTTTATTACTTCATCTTCAATTTTGAAATTTAACTAAATAAACATACAACTCATGATCAGGTAATGAATAACTAACAGGCTCTAACGCTCTTGTTCAAATATTCTGGTTATATTCATGGCAAAAAGAAGGATATATATTGATTTAAGATGCTTTTATAAGCATCTCGAATTGACAGCAAAGGTTTCAGAAGGAATTTTCCATTTTCACGCAAATGTGGGATGCTGCCCTTAAATTCGTCCGAGAAATCCTTACTCTGCCTTTCTCAATCGATAGTGGGTTGTTTCTTATTATACATAAATGTGACACTGAGGTTTTGAATAGCAAATAAACAAAATAAT
This sequence comes from Caerostris darwini, assembly GCA_021605075.1. Classification (NCBI taxonomy): domain Eukaryota; kingdom Metazoa; phylum Arthropoda; class Arachnida; order Araneae; family Araneidae; genus Caerostris; species Caerostris darwini. The sequence continues at coordinate 19,433 of BPLQ01008330.1, forward strand.
ACTGCAAAATTTCAAATACATTTTTTCCCACATCTTAACTTCTGTACGTTCCATTTCTTCTAATTTCTAATTCTCACTTTGGACATAAATCCATAGGAACAAAATTGTTTACCCAACTGGATTTAAGAAAATCTTTAAAACAACAAAAAAAAATTATTTCTATTTCTGAAGATGTATGAATTCTAAGTATTAAGTGCTGTGTATCTTTGAGAGGGTCAAGATTCGAATCTTGCTGGTGATTACTGCTTTCAAAAGTTTACTTGATGAATAATGTGGTCATTGCCTTAGCACGATTGTAATAATACAATGACTATATCTATGCCACGGCATGTGGAGGGCAAAGCTGTAGTTCTTGTAGGTGATTACTGTCAGCTACTCCTTTCAAAACACTTAATATATGAATAGTTTAAAAAATGTCATCCAGTTGGTGATTGTGCACCATTTACTGCTTTGAAAATCACGTGTATTTCATAAATAGTGGGATAAATGACTCATATAGACTGTCATAATATAACGATAATCTCGGTTACATGGCATTTAGAGGACAGCGGTTCGGTTTCTGTAGGTGATTGTGGTGAATGAATAATGTGGTCACTGCCTTACACCAATAGTTATAATACAACGTATATCTATAACATGGCATCTATATGGCAAAGGTATTTTTTTTCTTTAAAAAATGCCATTTAATTATTTTTAAACGTCATACAAATTAAAGTATTCCGTATGAAATGGTGACAAAAATAACACTTTTCCATAATTCTTAACACGTACACGCAAAAAAGGTATTTTGTATCGAAAGGCATAATGTTTTTTTTTCTTATCCCTTTAGTACATGTATAAATTTTTATAATATGTTAAAATAAATTCCTTAGCTCATATAGACTGTCCTAATAGAAAATGCAACACTTTAAAAGAGTGGATAGAATGGGATAAAAAATGATAGACAGAGAATGTATAAGCAAAAAAGTGATGTTATTAAGAAGCTAATTGTTACAATGATGAAATATGCAAAATGATCAATAGGGAGAAAGGCTACTTCTCGCAGCGATGCCAGTAGTTACTCTGTGAGATAAAATTTCAATTATCAAATACATGGATTCCTATGGTAGCCCATATGCTCGCAACCATCGTCCCTAGTTCTTTCTTAGATTGAGGCTGGAGAAGAGCATACTAGCGACGGTCAAACAAATCTCAAATATTCTGCCACGGTGAGATATCATATAGCATTGCAGGCCAATTAAGAAATTGATTCCCCTTGAGGGGAAGGAAATGGCAGATACATTGCCCAACGCGGTTGCTAATGAGGTATTGGTTCCACTTGAACCCCTTGCCTGCGTAGAGATTTACTCACAAGCTAAGTTATATGGAAAAACAATTTGATTAACTCCCCCAGTGCACCAGTGGTGTCGAGGTCATCGACCTGGCGGTACTTTGGCACTTAATTGTGACAGGCAGGGACAAACTGCAATCAAGAAATTGACGTGTTTGCTCAGTGGACACCTCAGAACTATGACTTTCTCAGATGGTTTGAAAGCTTTGGACACTTGCACCAAGTGCTCCTCTGAGCAGAGTTCCCCATCTCACATCTTGGCGTGCCTGGGGCTCAGATGTCAGGATCTCCTTGACAGTTCGTTGATGGTCTTGAACTTTCTTCGGTTATTTGGATTCATGGATCTAGTCTAGTCCCGCTGGACTTTGGGGATAGGCGAAGAAGAAGAAATTGATAATGTTTTGTGCAAGGTTTGTCTATTGATGAATGCCTTGTACGGTCTCATATGTTATTCTGGGAATTGACATTTGTAGTCGCTGAATAAAATATAATACAACCGGCTGTAACACTTCAACAACGTATGGTCATGTGTTCACTGTGTGCCTAATGCGTACTAAGACGGCCAGCTATCGTGTCTGATGGTAGATAAAAAAAAATATTTCACAATATCGAGATGTATGACGTTCAATAAGTGTGTTCCGCGTGGTTCTATTTTAGCAAGTATCATGGTGTTGCCAATGTGTGTCTGATACTAAGAAGACTTGCTATCGTTTCTGATGGCTCCCGAAATCATTATCCGAGGAGTATGACGTTCAACAAGAGTGGTCGGCTTGATATTCACACGTATCGTAGAGTCGTTAACGTGTGCCTGCTACATACTAATATGATGTGCTAGCATTTCAGATGGCTCCCGAAAACACTTTCACACGATGCCGATATATCTACGTATTTGTATATACATATGAACAGTTTTTTTTTCATTATTTTTATCTTCATCCCTCGCAAAAATTTTATTTATGCGCTTCTTTTTTAGTGGAAAATTTTTGTAAATAATGTATATAGAGTTTTATAAGAATAATAGCCAAAAATCAATGAATTTTGCTAAGATTTTAAATTATATATATATATATATATATTTATATAAACATGCAAAAAAGCATGAAATTTATATTGATTATTCTGTATTTGTAATATTTACATAGAAAACATAATAAAAATTGAAAAATAAATAATGTTCTCTACTATTTTTTCGTCCAAGAATCTTCCTTTGCAATATTTTTTTTTTTATCATAAACTCAAAAAACTGCATTTTAAAAAGTGTACAAAAAATATCTAAATAGTGGCTTGCATTTCGTGTATTCTTTTTTGTATTATAAAGATTCAATAAATCGTAAAAAATTACCATCTGCACTTTACCATATTTCGAATAGATTTTTATATGAATGGTGCGCAATATATATTTTAAAACATATAGTATGTTGCTTTGATAAATGAATTTTGCGCAACAGCATTTACTCCTTATTAACAAAAATAAATATAACATACAAAATTTTGTGAATAACAGCATGCATATAAATTATTTGGTCATTGTTTTCATATCATATATACAAAAATTAAATAAAAATAAATTGTTGAATTTTTTTGCAGACCATTTATGTTTTCATGTGTTATATACATGTCAGTTTTCAAAAGTATTTCGTATATTCTATGTATCATGCTGGATACATGGTACCTAATAAAGATTGTTAACTACATTTTACGGTAATACTAGTTTGAATAAGTGCTTATAGAAAATGCTACACATAACATATGTTATGTTCCAAATATGTTGTTCTAGTAAAGAAATTTCAGGCTCAAATACTTATTACCCATTTATAGATGCATATCATGAATTATAATGTCTAAAATTTCTAATATATGGCTACTAAATTGATTCTTCCAAGCTATTCATCAAATTCTTCTTCACATTTTCATTTTATAGTGTATTGAAATATTTCATAGTTACAGATGTATAATATTTTTTTCTAAAAATGATATATTTTTAATTCATTATACATTGCCTGCAGTTTATTCTATTTAAGACGAACACCATACACTATTCAAAAGACCTATACAAATATTTTATCCTCAGTAAATAAACTGACACAAAAAACATTAATTTGTTGATTTATGACAAGTGCACATATTCCAAAGTACAAAAAATAATAAAATCGCATTCCAAAATGTCCAACCATTTTTATGTGTCTCTTGAAAGCCAAATGCAACTCAACTCGCAACGCAGAAATATATAAATCAACAGCCTTTTCATTCCGAGAACTCTCAGAAATAATCATCGACATAAACACCGTTGCCAGCAGATAAACTGAAATTCCAGTCAGTAATAAATCATCCGGTTGCAGTGACAGATAAAGATGGGATCTCTCACTCGGCTTAATTCAAAAGTCGCCTTATTGAAGTCCCCGAAAAGCAAAAGCAGCGCTAAGATCTCGGCCGGATCCGCGCTGTGATTGGCTGACGGTATCTTGGGCCCCAATGCATTCTGGGAGAGAGAGATTTAAATGGGTTAATGAAAGAATAATTCATGGTTCTGTTAATGAGCAGTGTGCTTTAATGAGAGGGAAGCTTTAATGCAGGTTGACCAAACAGGTCCTTATGTCTGAATGAATCTGCCAGTCAGGATTTCCTCCGACTGAAGATCTTGAGAAATATTTGATTAAAGACATTTTTAAATATCCCCGTCAAGAATCGGGATTAACAACCGGCGATGATAATGATTGATGAAACAGTCAATGGAATAAGATTTATTAGGCAGCCAATTTATAGGTGCTTAAGTCTGCAATTTTAGACTTCAAAATCAAAATCTTTCGAAACTTAATCTTGAATTTAGATATTTGTTTCGAAATGATTATATTGTTGATAGTATTTGCTTAACATTATGTCCTGTACTATTATCTTGACAGTGTTGGCTTTTATAATTATTGGCTATTTGAACTGAGTGCATGAATCAAACCCTCCTCCTAGAGCTTTATGGGAGTAAACAATGGCTTATAGATTTATCACAATCATCTCTGAAATAAACACGGAAGCTTTCTTTTGGCTTCACTTGTTGACCGTCTCTTGCAGCCTTACTAATTGTATACGGTTCCTATATATATTTTACCATTACTTTTTATTTATAGTATATATTTATATATATAAATATATTATTTTATAAGTATACTCATAGGTATAATATTATACTTTATAGGTTTTTATTATTTTACATTTAAATTAAGTTATAAGTTCCATATCATTCTGCAGTTATTATTAGTACATGTCTTTTCAAGATGAAGTAATTTTCATTGCATTTGACATGCTTATTTTATTTTTATTTTCTTAAAGAAATGCTTTTGAAACTTAATCTTGAATTTAGATGTTTGTTTCGAAAAAGATTATATTGTTGATAGTATTTGCTTACTAGTGTGTCCTGTACTAGTATCTTGACAGTGTTGGCTTTTATAATTCTTGGCAATTTGAACTGAGTACATGAATCAAACCCTTCTCCTATAACTTTATGGGAGTACATAATGGCTTATAGATTTATGACACACATTGCTGAAAGGAGCTGCTGTGCAGAAGGGTTTGTTTGAGTTGCGCCAAATTGTCACTTGTAACTCAACATAGAAGCTCGGCTGTCTCTTGCAACCCCACATACTGTCTATAGGCTCGCTTACCTGATTTTATATATAGAAATCACGATATGATTACCCCAATCGTGACTTAATGCAACGAGAGTCGCTGTTAAGCATTATAAGCTACAATTCACGTGGGGCTTTGTTGTAGACACTGTTTCAAAAAACGAGGAGAATCGATGGCGTTTGTGATATTCAGCATTTTCCCTCATTTGTCTGATTAACTGGTGGGGTTTTCCCGTACGATAAGCCTAACGCCATTTTCTCCCATACGATACGCAAATGCGGGGTAGCCAGCTCTAAAAGTCGTACCGAAAGTCACTGCTCTCCTTCTACAGCGACTCGGACTTCTACTTACGTGTGCTCCGTCACAAAAGAAGTTGCAAATTTCCCTACTTACATGAGTAGACTACTAACGCAACCGGACAATGAAGATTAGTCACATGATATGATTTTTTTGCGTTTACATTAAGTTATTAGTTCTATATCATTCCGCAGTCATACATTCAGCAGTATATAGTGTGACATGTTTTTTCTTTGTAAATGTTACATGCACACAACTTTATATTAGTTTAAAACTAGACCTCATGTTTTGTAACTTATAGCAATGGTCTTGATTTCGAAAGCATATATGGATGAATACAAAAACTCAACAATTTTCTAATGCAGCTGGCAAACACTTAGACATGGACGTCTTGGATGCCTTAAGGCAAGCGCTGCACAGGCGTTACTCACTTTGCGTTACCCAGGGGGCGCGTGTTACTTGAAGATAAGCCACGGACGGGGAGTAACAATGCCCCCGCAACGCTCTACGATCCTATTACGTACGGTTTAAAGTGGATTCCGAACCACTACAAACATCCATGTCACCGCCTGTACTCGAACCCGAAACCTGTGATACCATGCGCCAGAGCGCTAGCCATTCGGCCATTCAGGCCCTGGTTTTCCATATTTGAAAGGCTATATTTCAATTCATTTAATAGTTTATAATTATAGTTGTGTAAATTAAAATTCATCTGTAATAGCTTGTAATAATGCAAGCATTTAATTTCTCGACTTGTTCTTTTTTAATATAAAGTTGCAGATGTGGCATATATGATATATACACATCAGGACTTTTTTGTTCGAATTTGTGCAAAGTAACTACAAATCATCAATGTTAAGTTACTAAAAATATATAACACCTTTTTTTTCAAATAATGTTATAGGAATAAACTAAAAATAATACGTTGAAAACAGATTTAGATGATCATAGGTGATTTTTGACTTAAAAAGGCGGAGATTTACTAGTTTTTCTTTAATTTATTAATATTTCTCAAAGCATAGTTTTTTTAAATATTGAAAAACATACTTTTTTAAAAATAATTTCTAATAATTCAATTTTTTGTAACATATATATATATATTTTACAAACATATTTTTTCGTACCATGTTAAAACAATTTAACCGCACAATATAACTTGTGGATGGTAGTTAAAAATAAAATACCCAGATGTCTAAATAATAAACAAATAATCAGCAATTATAGTGGTAATGAAATTATATAAATAATAAAATTAATGTAATGATAAAATCAATATAAACAATAAAATCAAAACATTAAAAACTATATATTGTCATTTAAATACACAAATTTCAAAAATGAATTATTATTCATTACCTTAAAAATATTATAATATAAACAATAATATATAATAATAAAATCAATATAAACAATAAAAGCAATGTAAACAAAAGAAAAAATAAACAATAAAACCAAAACGAAAACATTAGAACCAATACGTACAATAAAGCCGAAACCAAACCAAAAAAAAAAGCAAAAAAACCAATATAAACAATAAAGTAAAAACAAAAACAATACAACCAATAGACCAACTTAATATTTTCAATTAATTACATAAATTTCATAAATGTATTTGTATAATTAAAACACAAAGGAAGATCAAACGTTTTAAAAGAATGAATAGAAATCGGAGAAAAGGATAGAAAGAAACAGGATACAAGCTTGAAAAGAAATTGAAGAACAAGGATGAAAAAATCAAGAGACAACAAAAAACAATAAAACTAATAAACTAACTTACAAAAAAAAGGATTAATTAATAAAATAAACAAAAACAAAAAAAAAAGTCAAAAAATAAATAATGAAATTAATGAAAATTTTCAATAAACACACATCACAAAAACTTAAATTTCATGTATGGCATTTATTTTAATAAAATACAGAACCTATTCAAAAAATGAATTAAATGAAAAAAAAAATAGAATCATGAATAGAAACTGTGAAAGAGATGAAAAGAACTTACAAAATTGTAACATGAGCATTTGTGGGAGCATATGAAATTTTTTTTTTTATTCATTTCTAATTATTATTTATATTGAACCTGAATTTAAGCTATTATTCCTATTTTGCTTACAAATATTGTTTTTTTTTCAGTGGTATTACATTCTTCCTTAATATAGAAATATTTTTGACTTAGGACGTACCATAAGCAGTATACTTGTTAAAAATGTGGATATTTTCAATGCAACAATGGGTCAACTATATTTGGTTGGCTGCTCTACAGTCATCTTGTGCATACGAGAGCTAAACAGACAAGGACCTTCAATTTAAAGTGGATTCCATTCCGAACCACTCACAAACATCTATGACACCCCAAGGATTCGAACCGGAAGCCTGTGGTGCCGAGCGCCAGGGCGCAGCCACTCGGCCATCAGGCTCCCCTTGGTCTAAGATAACTGTCAATCGTTGGGAGTAAACCTGCCAGAGAGCTAGCCAGGGGTCAAGGAGTGCGATTAGCTTCTTTGATCTTTCCAAATATAGGAAAAGGGAAGATTAATTTTAAAACTAATTAGAAACTGAAACATTTTTTTTTACTTCAATAAACAACAATGTTCAATTTTCAACAACTTCAGAACAATGTTGTTGTTGTCGTATCCCTCATGGAAGGAGGGAAGAAGGGGGCAGCTTCTTTCTGATGGAACATCCGTAGGTAGGAGTCTGACTTCTGCTCCGTGACGCTCTTACAGTAGTAGGAAACCGTGACCTACTGCTTAAAGTGGATTCCGAACCACTACAAATATACAGGGAACTTGACATGAAGGGACTTGAATCCGAAACCTATGGCACTAAGCGCCAGAGCATTAGACACTCGGTCATGTAGGCCCAAAATAAGAACAATATAAATTTGAAATGCTAATACTGGCAATAAAATGATGAATCTCAAGCTTAAATACTGTCCATTTCTCAGAAAAAAAATATATTCCTTAAATACCTGGCGATTACATGATTGGAAATATTGTTTTGTGTTTATTTCTAATTTTAAAGAAAGTATTTCATTATAAGTTATAATTGTATTTTATTAATAAAATTTCCCGTAATCTTTCCTATTCAGATTAATACCATAGTGACAAATCTAGGTAAGTTGTGTTAGAATACTGATGCTGACCTAGCTGGACCTGGACCTCTCCTAGCGTGTACCTCAATGCCAAGTTATTAAATGATAAATTGACTTGCAAGTAGCAAAAGCTCCGAAGTCATTAGCAGTTTAAAGACTTCTGTATCAGAAACCAATAAAATCAGAAAGATTAATAGTGTATTCTTTGAAAGTTACACACATTTTTTATTATACCGAAGTAAGAAATAGTGGCCTTTAACTTCTGATTAGTTACTCTTACGTATAAAAAACATTCATTTGGCTAGCGCCTGTATATGGAATGCGTGGAATATTAATATTTTATTCTAGGGACTGTAATAGAAAGTTTTGTAATTGGTTCAAGCTTCATGAGCAGCATCCTCTGTGGTTGCAGATATATTAGGTACAGATTCAGAAGGATGAGTGTATTGGGTAGCGAGATTAGAACTATGCTGTAGGACTTCAAGGTATTGAGGTAGAAACATTGTCAGAAGATAAGTTGATTGCTTAATAAGTGGTTTGGTTTGTCGCTCTAAGGTCATTTTGTACATACTTCAGGCTCATCAGACCGGTACAAAAAGTTTAACGTGAATTCCGAAGCATTCATGTTATTGCCAGGATTCGAACACGAAGCCTGTGGTACCAAGGGCACCAAGTGTAATAGTGGTGACCTGATTGTTGAGTGTGTAGAAGATGTAGATGTAGAGAAATAATATGATCAATGTGTTTGAGTGCTATTGATAGCACTTTTAATAAAACGTTCTCCCCTATTTATGGCACTGCGTTTGAATACGTCCACTTGATCATTGCTAATTTTGAACACTACCGTTGATCGAACTATAACGCAGATATGTTCTATTTTTATACATTAAAACCAAGATTTTATGATAACTTTTAATTAAATAGATTAGTGATAAGATTAAAAAACTATATTTATTTTTATATTTTCTATAAACATATTGTTACATTTGGATGACTTTATTTTATATAATAATTATACTTTGTGTTTTTTTACTTTTAAAACAAGTTTAAACACCTACAATCTTAATTACATAAATTTAATTAAGTATTTCTTATATTGTCCCCGACAGTTTTCAGAAATGTGTATCAATAAGGGTGTATCTGTATAATTATGATGATATGTTAATATCAAAAATAAGATCAATAATAACAGTCCCATATACAATGGAGTAACCTGATAACCAAGTTTCCATCCAAACCCCGATTCTAAGAATGCCCCACTGGGAAAACTGGAAATCAAAACTGGGGACTAATGAAGCGCGGAAGATGTCAAGACCTTCTGATGCGACACTTAAATTCCAGATTTAATTAATTCCAAGCAAGCGCATCATTCAAACGCAGCTCAATCTACGCAAAAGCGAAAGTGAAGCTCGCAGGTGGACGGACTCTGAATATTTCTGGACAGGAGAATATCCGGGGTATACGTGTTCGAATTAATTTAACTGGAAAAGAGGATTTTAATTCCTACAGTGTAAAACGAGATGATAGAGATGATGGAGCCATGTTTTCTTGGGATATATTCTAAATTTAAAGTGACCAGAACTTTAATACTGGTCAGTTCTTTTTGTCGTACATCAGTGGATAATTTGAGCACATTCTTTATTTTTACAAAACGAACAGCTCACTGACAGTGATTAGTAAATATTATAAGCAAAATTAACCTTTCATTTGCTTGTTTTATTGGGAAAAAACTGAAAAACTCCATCTGTACAATTGGATTGTAGATGTGCATTTAAATTCGTGACTGCAATGGATGCATTCATTGGATACGTACCCATAATCTCTGACGCCCTAATTGGATATGTTAACAATGAGCCAAGTATTCAGGCGATGCAGTGATTAAGACCTATTGGATGGACTTTGAAGATTTCTGGACAGGAGAGTACTGGGGGCATAAATGCACCAAATTAATTTAACTAGAAAGGAGGATTTTAATTCCTCTAGTGTTAAACGAGTGATAGAGATGATGATACCATGTTTTCTGGTGATATATTCTGAATTTAAAGTGACCAAAACTTTAATACTGGTGATTTATTTTTGCTGTATATCAATGGACTACTTGTGCTTCTTCATTATCTTTACATAACGAACAGCCCACTTTAGTGAATTAGCGAGGATAGTAAGAGTAATTTACCTCTCATTTACCTATCACATGGGGAAAAAACCGAAAAATTACGATATGGACAGATCGGTATCCTTTCTAGATCTGTGTTTAAAATAGTGACTGCAATGGATACCTTCATTGGATTCGCACCCGAGTTCTCTTACTCGCTAGCTGAGTATGTTAACGATGGGGCACGATTCATGCCATAAAGTGATTAAGACATAATGTTATATGATTCGTAAAATATCATTATATATTATTTGTAATCGACATTTTTTCAACATACAATTGTTTCTTTACAAAATCAACAACGAACTGCTCACCTATACATAAACAAAAGAAAACTCAATTCTTGTTTTTATATTTTAAATGCACGAACACTTTCAACAGAAGAAAAATAAAGATATACCATGATTAAACAAATGTATTTCATATTATCTTCTATTACAATCAGTTATGATGAATTACTCCAATACTTGTATCCCAAATGAGAACAAAAAGAAATCTTTTGCGAAAATTCTTTTTTTATCTACAATTTTTTTATTAACCAGTGTATGCAATATATAATTCTATTTAAACAAGCAATACTGAAAGTTTTTGTTTGAAATTATACCGCTAACGCTATAACGTAACGAATGAGGTTATGTCGCAATGAACTAAATTTCCCATTTACTGAAGAATGATATAACTTCAGAGCGAAATAATAAAGATCGATTAACAATATAGGAATACTTTGCGCACCCTTTTCAGTATATCTAAACAACATCCTTTTAAATCATCCGTGCACACTTTTCAGTACATCCTCGCACTTTTTGTAATGTACCAGCGCAGTTTATTTAAAGCAGTTGCTCCAAAGGTTTATATTCTCTGCTGACTTAAACGATATATAACAAAAAAATAAATTCTGATATCTCACTGTATATTAACATTAATTATAAGCCACTGGAATAAAATAAATAACAATATTTAGCATTATTATATGATCAGAACCATTTACCTGTAAAATCCATTTCATTTAAAAAATAATATATTATTTATTATTCAAATGCTATTCCTCAAAACTAAAGAATCTCTCTTTCAAACCCTTATTTTTCACGTAGTAAGACTTACCTCACTCTAAAGCTTAGTTGATATCCCCTTCCATTTCACAACTTACTGTTATAACTCTTTTGCATTCATACCAGACAAAGCGATAAAGAAAGAAAACAAATTCCTCAGAAATGATCCTTTTTCAATTTATTTTATGGAAACACAGTGTCACGCAGTACCAAAGCATTTTACGCGAGACAAGATTCCAGTCCCATGTGCATTGTTGTTGCTGTAAAAAACGTGTGTTCTCTGTATTTGTCTCTATGACATTCAGCACCGAGATCTATCTGCAAGCGGATATTTTATACCGACATGCATAAGTGCCGATAGTAAAAGCAATGTCAAATTCGAGCACAGACATTTTCTCAATTGTAGACATACACATGCATTTTTCTATTTGGAACTAACTTTTTGCAATGGTTGTGTATGAATCTCTGGGGAAATATTTCGCAAATACAGTTGAAAGGAGAAAGACAAAGACAGTTGACGGCTTTAAAAATGTATTGGTATATGAATATCTATTATATTTGGCAATCATAAGGCAACCCCTTAAATTTTATAAAGCAGAATTTGTTGGCTGTTTTTAGTGTACATAAATAGATCTTGGTTTTTATTACTGTACACATCCATCAAGAGGGCAGGGGTGTTCAACTTCCCTCACTTCTCATTATAGTGGAAACTCTCTAAGACCATGGTCCATCACCAATCATGGTGCAGCAACTAATGATTTAGTACATTGACAGTCTGTAATTGTTTTGATCTGTGAAGGTCGAACAGACAATCGCTAATTCCATGAAGCATCTTTATCCTTGATGCTGATTATTTGCTGT